>CM033403.1:26667100-26709230 GCA_019426215.1 Buddleja alternifolia
TGTATCAACGCTTCCTTTTGAAAAAACCTTACCAATAAGAAAAATAGAAAGTGTCATACCTGCTCTTGGTGCTTGTTTAAGGCCGTAGAGTGCCTTGTCCAATTTGTAGACCATACCTTTCCCATGGTTATTGATGAATCCTGGTGGTTGCTCCACATATACTTCTTCTTGGAGCTTACCATTCAGAAATGCACTCTTTACGTCCATTTGATATACTGTAACTTGTTGAATGCTGCGAATGCTAGAAACAGCGGATTGCTTCAAGACGGCACTGGAGCGTATGTTTCATCAAAGTCGATGCCTCTTCTTGACAGTATCCCTGAGCTACGAGTCTGGCTTTGTTTCTAATCACAATCCCCTTTCATCCATTTTGTTTCTATAGACCCATCTAGTTCCAATGACCCCTTGGGGGTTGGTCTTGGTACTAGCGTCCATACCTCATTCTTTCAAATTGGTTTAGCTCTTTTGCATGGCTTCTATCCAGCTTGGATCGCTTAGCGCTTCATCCACTTTCTTAGGTTCCATTGAGATAGGAAGCTTGCGAACATGCCTCGTTATTGTAGCGGCTCTAGTCTTTACAGGTGCTCCCATATCTCCAATAATTAATTCTGGTGGATGGTCTCTGAGCCATTTTCTATCTGGTTGAGAAGGGTTTAGAGCTTGATCAGAC
Organism: Buddleja alternifolia; assembly: GCA_019426215.1. NCBI lineage: Eukaryota > Viridiplantae > Streptophyta > Magnoliopsida > Lamiales > Scrophulariaceae > Buddleja > Buddleja alternifolia. Next base: position 26,667,771 of record CM033403.1, read on the forward strand.
GCTTGACTACGTTGCGCAGGCGCTTGACCAGCTCTTTGCATAGGCGCTTCAGTGTTTATAGTTCTAACTTGCTCTTGATGATCACTTTCTTCATGGTCATCAGCGTTTCTTTGGTTATTGACAGCCTTGTGAGTAAGTGTAGGATTAGGCACGATAATCTCATCCTCTTCATCATGATCGCTATCATCACATGGATTGATTTGTGATGTTTGTTGAGAGAGTTCCTCAGTTCCTACATCATCAATATTAACCTTACTCGGTTCTTAGTTAGCATCATCAAACACAACATGAATGGATTCCTCTACCTTTGATTTGATCTTATTTAGGATACGAAAGCTCTTTCCATTTTTGGCATAACCTAGAAAGATTCCTTCATCTGCTTTAGGATCAAATGTCTTTAAGTTTTGGGATCCATTGTTATGAATGAAGCATTTTGAACCAAATACATGAAAATATGAAACATTTGGCTTACGTCCCTTCCATAGCTCATATGGAGTCTTTTCATGTTGCTTGTTGATCATACACCGATTCTGTGTGTGGCAAGCGGTATTGATAGCTTCGGCCCAAAACCTTTGAGGTAGCTTGGATTCGGCTAACATGGTACGGGCAGCTTCCTTGAGCGTTCTGTTCCGTCGCTCAGCAACTCCATTTAGTTGAGGGGTTCTAGGCGCTGAATACTCATGAAGTATCCCAAGGTCTTTACAATATTTCTCAACAATATGGTTAGTAAATTCAGTTCCTCTATCGCTTCTAATTCTGGTTACTTTTAGGTCTTTTGAGTTTTATAGCTGACGAATTAGTGATGTGAGCTTAGCGCTAGTTTCATCTTTTGACGCTAAAAATTCTACCCATGTATAGCGTGAGAAATCATCAACTATTACTAGTGAATACTTTTTACCACTAATGCTCATGATTTGAATAGGACCAAATAAATCTAAGTGTAGTAATTCAAGTACTCGCGATGTAGATAGATGAGATTTCTTCTTAAAGGATGATTTGACTTGCTTACCCATTTGACAAGCATCACATAAGCGATCTTTATTAAAGGAACCTTTAGGTAATCCCTCTACAAGATTTAGAGATATTAATTGAGAGATTGCCTTGAAGTTGAGGTGATTCATTTTTCTGTGCCATAACCAACCCAATTCGTTTTGATTCTTAGCTACGAAACATGTAGGGTTGTTATCTAATGTTGAATCCCAATCTACTAAGTATACATTGTTTGTTCTTTTTCTTTTTAACTTCGTAGATCTTGTCTTAACATCTATTATTTCGCAGAAGTCACTATAGAACTTAATTTCAAAACCTTTATCACAAAATTGACTTATGCTTAAGAGATTATGCTTAAGACCCTCAACATAATATACATCATTTATCATGATGTTCCCCCTACGCATGATACCTATACCTTTAGTTTTACCTTTGGAATTATCACCGAATATAACTTGAGGACCATTGGTTGCACGATAGTTGATCAGTAGATCCTTTGAGCCAGTCATATGTCTTGATGACCCACTATCTATGTACCATATTGAAGTGTCGGTGTTGGCTCTAGGTACCTGCATTCAAAAAGGGCAGTTCTAATTCTTTTTAGGTACCCATTTTGTTTTGGGTCCTTCTTTGTTAGTAACGTTAATTTGAATTAGATTTTTCGGAACACATATTTGCCTTATCTTCATTATGGGAGAGAGATTGGCCTTCTTGGGTTTCGTTTTGTGTTGTGTGTGTTTTTTAGGTGTGTAGAAATATCCTTGATTATAGTAATAATCATAATCGTAATCATAATTATCATAGTGTTGATAATATGAACTGGATTGTTTTGGATATAGACGTTTGATCTTGTTTGGTACTGGCTTAGGATGCACTTTTGGTGCGGGACGCTTAACGTTTGATTCACTTGTAGAAGGTATTTCCTTAGCCTTTTGAGCGTTTGGATATATTTTCTTTTGTGAGACATTCGCTTTGGTCTTTCCTTTGCCTGAGTCAGCGTTGACTTTACCATTAGCTTTTGTACCAATATCTGTTGGTTCATTCAGCGTTTGTCTGATTGAACTTTCTTCAACAAAGATTACACCTTTTCCTTTGTTGATTGTTGTAACATTGGACGCTTTGGCTTTATGACTAAATTTATCACAACCTAGACCGGTCTTTTCACCAAATGCCCTGGTTACTTTAGCCATATTATCTAGCGTTCTAGACGCTTTTGATAATGAAGAGATAAGCTGCTCTGATTTAGCAAGTTTAGCAACCACTTCAGCTTCTCTTTTGACTATAATATCAAGATCACTTTTTAGCTGAGTAATTTCACTCTTGAGTGATTGGTTTTTCTTAATGCACTGTTGCTGAACTTGCAACTCTGCTTTGAGCGTTACGTTATCACTTCTGAGTGCTGAAATAATATGATAGTGATTTTGAAATAATTTGGCGGCATCTTGACAATCTGTATAATATTCCTTTACTTTGTCAAGTAATTCATCATAAGAAAGAGGATGATACAAATCAGTGGTTACCTCAGATGGTAAGTCGTTAGATGCTTCATTATCTCTTGCCATGAGACAAATGAATGCTGAATCCTTTGATGGTTCATCATCGCTGCTTTCATCTGATGATTCCAAGTCCTCTTCAGGAGTATAGAGAGGTTCTGATTCTGCTAGCAAGCCTTATTGTCTCAGATTGCTCCTGAATTGGTTTCTATCCGCGTGATCTTGCTTTGTAGGTCTAGACACATTTGGATATGGGCAATTAACTTGGAAATGCCCCGGTCTCCTGCAGTTGTAACAAAGATTGGTCTTCATCTTTTGTTCGTTTGTTAATCTTGTGGATCGCTGGTTTAACGCTGCAGGCACTGAGAGATCTTGCTGAGAGGGAGTTTGATATTGAATTGGCGCTAGGGAGGGAGACGCAGGATAGTGAGGCGCTTGATATTGTGGTTGTATTTGGGGAGACGCTTGATATGAACTTTGTCCTGGGTGCTTAGGACTGTTTCCCTTCTTTTCATATTTTAGGAATTTCCTGAATCTATTTAGAAGCGCCAGTTCTTCTTCCTCACTTATATCCGAGATTTTTTCTTTGATAGATTTTCCTTTGATTGATGCCATTAGCGCTCCAGATTCGATCACTGGATTACTTACTGCATCACTGGCCGAATTCAGCTCAAACTCAAATGCTTTGAGTTCTGAAAAAGCATCTTCTGGAGTTAGGCTGTCCAGATTGTTTGATTCTCTCATTGCAGTTGTTTTCATCAGGAATCTGCTTGGGAGACTTCTAAAGATTTTGACCACTGTTTCTCGATTTTATAGCTCCATACCCAAAGATGTTAGTTCAGTGACAAGAGCTGTAAATCTCATGTCTAATTGCTCTAGCGTCTCATTAGGTAGCATCTTGAAGCTATTGAATTTTTCTTTGGCAATTGATAGTTTGTTCTCCTTGATTTGTGCTGAGCCACCACAAATGGTAGCCAACTTATCCCAAATTTCTTTAGTAGTGTTGCATGATTTGACCTTGTTGAATAAGTTGTCATTATCTCCAATGGCTGTGTCTAGAGCGTTTCTACCAACATTGTCTAGATTTGCTCGTCGACGCTCATCGGTAGACCATTCTTGTTTGGGCTTCTCCACATAGCCATCGGGTGTCTCTTCTGTGGCTTCGGGCGCTCTGGTGATGATCTTGTATATTTTGATTGGCCCATCTGAAATAATATCACACATTTCATCATCACATGAAAACAAATAGGTGAACGCTTTGACCTTCCATGAATCATAGTTTGATTCGGTCAACTTAGGAACTTTGGAAAATGCCATGAAAAAAAAAATTTAAAGCAACTAAAAAAATAAGGATCTGAACAAGCAGTTACGCTTGGAAACGCTTAGGTTTCAATTTCAACCGCTCTGATACCACTTGTTGGTCCCAAGTGGTATACGAAAGGGTCTAGAAGGGGGGGGGGGGTTGAATAGACCCTGAAGTCTTTTTTGACTTCTAAAAACTTTCGTATTACTGTGAGGTATTTGAACGCTCGGAAAGCTTTAAGCGCTGGGTGCGGCGCTTGAGGGATGATGACTTAAGCGCTTGTTTCAGGCGCTTGAGAAAAGTTAACTTAGATTCGGTGATTTCAACACTTACCAAAGTAGGGCAGAGTTTAGTCACTAAATCAGGGTTAGCACAGCGGAAATGTTTTTATAGCTTAGCGTTCGTTTTAACCAATTAGTCGCTTATCAGTTTAAATGCCTTTTCAAGATATAATATGACAGTATAATGTAAGACAACAAAACAGTAAATGACACAAGATATTTGTAAGGTTCACTGGGTGATGTAATCCCAGCTACGTCCTTCTTCTCCCTTTATCAGAGAGGTTTTCCACTATGATGATTATCGAAGAGTCACACAGAGACTTCTAAAAAATAGAGAGAAGTTGGATATGATCTTGGAACTCCTTGGTCACACAGATTTCAGCTCCACTAAAGACCTTCTATCCCCTTGCTTCTTTCACCCAGAAATAATGCAAGTTACACTTGATCCCGGAACTCCTTGGTCACACAGATTTCAGCTCCAATAGAGATCTTCTTCCACAAGCTTCTTTTACACAAAAATGGCGCTTGTAAGTCAACACACTTTCTCACTCAGACGAAAGATGTTGAAAGGTTTTGTAATGGCTTTGTTTGGTTTTGGAAAGTTCAAACAACTTGAGGATATCTCAATAGTAATGTAGGGTCTTCAAAAAGGGGGTTTGAGATATAGTTGACTGTCTCTGGAATATTTGTGAAAAGCTTATATGGATATTTGGCTATGGATTTTTGTAAGCTTTTCTTTCGACAAAGTAGGTATTCTTTTCTTGTGTTTTTTTGTATAATTTTCTATATACAAGAGGTTGTGACTGTTATTCACACTAGGATATTCAGGTATATCTCTTGTATATGTCACGGTTTTTTGCTTTGTATATGACTTATTTGTTGAAAGGGCTATTTATAAGGTATTGGAGGTTTTTGTCCGTTTGACACGGTTGGAATCTCGTTTCCCCAAACATTCCTTGAGTTCTGACATTTCTAACTTTGGGTATACTTAATTAGTTAGGCATGTTCTTGGTTTCATAACTTCTGACAGTCTTGGTCAAATGAATGGCTTACCCATATGTTATAGTGCTTATATTTTAATAGCACTTATCCGACTTTTAATGCATCTTGTCTTATTTCCGTTGGAAATAATTTGTCCGTTTGATTCATGCATTCTTTAAGTCTTTGGAGAGCTTTGGGTTTGAATCTTTAGGTTACATTCTTTGTAGGTCGTGTTGGTTTAGCCTTTTGGACGCTTGCTTGAGGAGGACAGTTTTTCTCGTGCATTGGACAGACGCTTGGACTGATCCTGAGTCTCTTCTTGTTATTTCAGACGCTTACTCTTCAATCTTGTCTTTGATAGGCTCACTCAGAATTCCATCATTGACTTAGTGTTGAGTATTCGGCCTGAGTTATCCATTCGTATTTTGAGCGCTGGAGTTGTATCCTGGAATAGTCTCTAAAACGTTTGACGGACGCTTCAAGAGATCTTTATCTTCTGTAGCTTCAGACGCTTGATCTTCAACTTTATCACTTGGTAGACTCACCCAGAATTCTCCTTAGTGATTTAGTATCACATTCTTAGTCTAGAATTCTACAAAGATAAAAACTATAAGCCTAAGATAAATAAGCTTTCAGGTACTTATACACAATATTCTATGAAAGCTTTTATACTTACAGTTTTCAGGGTTTAACAGGAAGTCCTATTTGTCATCATCAAAACATCTAACATGAAATTCCTAACATAAGATATCGAATAGAAATATGTGGGCAATAAATAAATACTTAACAAGTAATGAGAGTATATTATTTACTAGATTGTTTGGAAATCTGAACTTCAAAATTGATATTTTGTTTATTGTTAGTATAATGGCATTGTGGAGAACATATATTATCATATTATAGATTGTTTTAAAATGTGTAATTCAAAATTGATATTTATTAATATATAATTAGTACACTTTCATTATGGATTACACAAATAATTTAACATATAATAATCAGTTTTTAATAGAATGAATATTTTTATAGCGTGTCTTAGTTTTGATCATCTTTAGTATCTAATATATTAATTTAATCACTACTTTATTAATATTTATTTGATTATATCAAAAAAATATTAATAAAAACAGTTTTGACAATTCACTATTTATAAAATTATATATTACATATAAAGAAAATAAAACTTCATATTTGACTTAATTTCAATTACAGGAGTCAAAGAACATGAACTTCTAATTATTATTTTCGACCCCAATCTATGTCGTTGATAGCATTTTAGTTCCCAATTTATTAATTTTGACATCCGACTACCCATCCGTTGTCAAGTGTGACACTTCAGTCTATTTGACTATCTCCAGCAGAATCTCTTGAAATATTCCGTCCGAGCCAAGGTGAAAAGTGCATTTATTATGTAATGAATGAGAAGAACGTCATACGATAGGGCACAAAGTGCACATACTATATGTAATGAATGAGAAGTGGGGGTGCACAAATGTCATACGATATGGTGCAAATTTGACAAATTCGGACGGAATATTCGAAAAGATTCCGACAATGACGATCAAATGATTATGATGGAAAAATCGCAATTTTGGTACCATAGGATAGAGCTAGTTTGTAATTGGTACCATACTTTTCACTTATCTCACTTTAGTACTAAATTAATTTAATTTTCTCACTTTTGGTACCACCTTTAGTAACTTAACGAAATTTGACATGTACAAGGCACACAATTGTTACTTTTTGGCTTTGGGCGGAAAAAGGTATTATTTGCGGGTTATTTGGAAGGAAAGAATTGATTAAACAGATCAAATTTGACCAATTTTGTCATTTCAAGACCAATTTTTTGAGGTTTTTCTCATTTGAGCTCAAATTTTTCAATTTTTTATTCCAATAACCATTTCTTCTTCCTTGAGCAGATCGGTAGTAGCAAACAAAATGATGCAATGCTATTGTGGGATGAAAATTTATTTGAGGACATCAAAAATCATCAGGAACCCATTCCAAAGATTTCACGGTTGTGTTTATAGTGCTAGATGATATAAATTCTTCTCTTGGTATGACGCACCAAATGCCCCAAGGGCTTTTGATGTGATATTCAAACTCCAACAATATAAGAGAGTTGGAGAATTATATTGTTCCAAATAAGCAACCTATCTTTGGAATAGGTTCTTGTCGATTTTTTATGTCCACACATAAAGTTTCTTCCCGCACTAGCATTGCATTTCACTATTTCCTCTGCTACTACCTCTATTCGAGGAAGAAAAATAGGAAGAAACCATGGTATTTTGAAGAAAAACTTGGAAATTTGAACCCAAATGAGCAAAACCACAAAAAATTAGTCTTAATAGAACCAACTTGGTCAAATTTGACCCATTTAATTGATTTTTTCCCTCCAAATCAGCCCTAGACATTACATTTTCCCTTTAAAGCCAAAACGTAATGGACATGTGCAAACATTAAGTTACTAGCTGTGGTACCCAAAGTGAAAAAAAAAATAAAAATACTAATTTGCTACCAAAAGTGAGACAAGTGAAAAACGTGGTACCAACTGCAAATTAACTCTATCTTACGGTACCAATTGCTTGATATGCCCTTCAAAACTTGCAAAGGAAGATTTTGAATTCAAAACACGAAAGCACCGGCCAAGGCTATCTTTTTGGGGGGTAAAATATACATTCATGTTTGTAACTTCCCACTTTTACTCCCACTAACATTGATAACTAATAACTTCTTGCATGTTTGCTGAAAAAGTATAACTTCCATGTTCTATCTTTGTAAATTAGATTTACTGTGCATGTAAAGGCTTATCTGGAAATATTATCCCTCCAAAAAATTCTCAAAGCAATGTTGATTGGCTTTGGAGAAAATCATCATCTGTGATTATCATGATCACCACCCATTTTGGTATTCCTAATGGCATGTGGCATGATAATTGTATCGTCCTTTTATCTTCCTATTTTGATCGTATACTGATTTTAATTAATTTTTGTTCAATCAATTTACAGACAACTCATCACATTCCTAACCTACGGTTTCTTTTTTTTTTAAATTGCAGATCCACGCTTCACCCGGGTACCATCTCCAAGAACATGTACGTGAACTAATTAATTCTGAAATTGATTTGCTGGAATTTTAGATTTGAAGTTGAGTTTCTGTTGTAATTAGATAATTCCTTTGGCATTTTGCAGAATTAGGAGATTGTCAAATCAGGAGAAAAGTTCAAGAGAAAAAGTTTTAATATTAATGATGAAAAAGGAGAAAAAAGATAAGCACAAAGATGTTGAGCAGGAGTACACTGTGTATATGATGAGCACAAATATCCGATACTCTACTATTGGGAAAATTGCAATTTTGGTCCCATAACTTAGTCCATGTGCGCTTTTGGTCCCAATATTTTCGACTTTAGCATTATACGTCCCATAACTCCAAAAAATGTGCATTTTTGGTCCGAACATATGAATACATCATGTATTTATACGGAATTGGCGCGTGCATTTCACGTTTTTGGAGTTATGGGACCAAAAACGCACATTTTTGTGATCCCGCGTGAGCCACACGCGCCAATTCCGTATAAATACATGATGTATTCGTATGTTGGGACCAAAAATGCACATTTTTTGGAGTTATGGGACGTATAATGCTAAAGTCAAAAATATTGGGACCAAAAGCGCACATGGGCTAAGTTATGGGACTAAAATTGCAATTTTCCTCTCTACTATTTAATGATCAACGGTCAAAAGTCCCAATATATTATTATTTTATGAAAAAAATATCTAATGAATCCGTGTATTTTTTATATACGGGTTGGGTTATGACTCCGACCCTAATCACTGACCCGACGACCCAAATGTCAAAGGTTCAATAGTTATTCAGCATGTGTCCAGGCTCAGCTAGCCCAAATGTCACATCAGGAATAGTGGTCTCCTCTTCTACTATAAATACTCATTTAAATTCATTTATATGGGGGGCTAACAATAAATTCACTCTCAATACTTTCCATATTTACTTCGTTGTTATTTTTTTATTCATATAGTTAGAGTATTTGGCCTCTTATTGTACAAAGCAAACACCTATATTATAATCCTTTTTGAACTACGTTTAGACTTGATCTTATTCAATTAGGTAGGTAAACAGCTTGATTTCGTCAAGTCCAGTTTATAATCTAGTTTGATAGTTATCCTAGTTTGACCCATTTGGGTCGTCGGTGTGATTCGAGTTAGTACAACGATAATCTAGCTAGCTAAATCAATATCACTTGCATCAGACTATAGATTTTAAGTTCTTCTTTATCTCTATGTAAGATACATTTATCCCTGCTGCTTGGATACCTTGAAGCTTGAGTGTTCGATCATAGGCTTTGCTTAGTCATATATTGGCTTTTAATTTTTCTTTTCTTTTCGTTCTTTCTCTCTAAGTTTATGTAATTTATGATCTGGTATGTATTTCCCATAAGAAACATGTAATGTTTAAAAAATCTGTATATATATATATATAGATGTATTATGTATATATATGGTGTAAATCCTTTTGGTGTTATTCAATTTTGTTCCTGTGTAAAGCGACTTTATCGGACTATTTTGCTTCGGACCTTTTGCATTAAAACTCGCATATTCTATCATGGCTGCTATTCTTTTTATATGCAATATTTTCTATCTTTTTTAGTGTGATTGTTGAGGATTAAATTGTTTTAGATTACTTGGTTTTGGTTTTTTGCTCCTTTATCTTCTTCAATGTTTTAAGTTGTTAAGTTTTAGGGATAATTACACTCTCACCCCCTCAATGCTCAATGATGGGGTAATTACACAAAACTCCCCTCACTAATTGATAATTACAAACACACCCTCTCAAGGAGTCTATTTGTAAGGTTTACAGTGAGTGCAATTGTAAGAATTGTTACACACACAGGGGTGCAATTTACAGTGGGTATATTTGTAAAGTTTAACATGAGAGTGTGTTTGTAATTATCAGTTAGTGAGGGAAGGATTGTGTAATTATAGACCTCCTGAGAGGGTGTGTTTGTAATTATCAATTAGTGAGAGAAGGTTTGTGTAATTAACCCATCATTGAGGGGTATGAGTGTAATTATCCCTAAGTTTTATGATGTACAATTTTTTATTGGATTTCTTTTGTTCTTTGTCTTGCTTGCGATGTCTTGCTCTACACTCTACAGTCTACATAAATTTAATGTGAAATATCGATAAATGAATTTAAAAGTTGAAATACTATGAAATAAATTTTACTTGAAAACTTAATATTATTTATTTTGATTTTAATATTTATTTTCATTGCATACGCATCGAATGTGTTCCGACCGTTTACATTATGTGCACGTATTGGAAGATCGATTAAAACTAAATATTTAATACAACTCCAAGTAGCCTCTTATTTAAATTTGACAATGAAACAACTGTATGTGCAGACAAATTAATGGTGATACATATATAAAAACAGCATAAAAATTACAAAGTATTAGGAATACAAAAACATGAGTTTCTTTCATAGTAAAGCAAAGTCCCTATACTAACAATTGCACTGCCAGTGCTGGCTTTGGCTCCAACAAGACCGGATCTGGGCTAGATTTCCCTAAATTTACTTGATTTTGGTATCCCCTTTAATTTATTGGCCTATAAGCAGCTGGTGGGCTCGACAACCCTGGTCGCCGTTCCCCCCGCGTTGGCACAAAAAGCAGTGGCTGCCTTACCTCTGTAAGTGAGGTTAATTTTATCCAACCTAATTCCACTGCATGGATGCGTTTTACTACAGTCAAATTTTACTGCAACTTGTGTAGATGATGTTCCATGTATATCTTGATACTTTACGTTGCTAATTCTCACTCCTGACGCCTGTCAAAGAATGTCAATTAATCGTTGCGTATAAATAGTTGAGAATTTTCTAGGGAGTGTGAGAAGCAGTGTACGTAGTGTTACTATAATGTATATGGACGTACGGATGTAATAATTTCTATTGGTTGTAACGTACCTGGTCGGGACAATTTTTATGGTGGGGGCAATAATTTTGGTCAATAATAATAGGGTTTCGGACATTAACCATGGCCGCATCCTGGAAAAGAACACCTCTAACGAAACCATTGCTCGGCCTTGCCCATGTCTTTATCCTCAAACCATTATCGGTTCCGGTGAATGTAACCGTTTTAACCGTCACATTTTGTACACCTGCTTCTTGCAAATCCCATCCAAGACTCCCTATGCTGTAAAAATATATATATATATATTGTACATATTTATTACTGATTTAGCATAGCATTTAGAAAACTATAGCCGACACAAGTAATTGATCAGAATATATCTATCTAGTTTGTTCTAAGAGAATTTCTAAAACAATTGATTTGAAACATATGACGATATATAGCTAGTTAGTCATAGAGAAATGCAAACTTATTTCTATGAACTTTTACCAACATTTTTACCAACTTTGTTGTTGATAGTATTTGTTTTTAACAGGAATGAATTTCAAATGTAATAGAATATTTGTAATATTTCATGTTAGTGTTAGGAATCAATACGCATAAACGGAATTAAAAGCGAAATATAAAGCAAGAAAACGAGACAACGATTTACGTGGTTCGGCCAATAATGCCTACGTCCACAGACCTATGCTAGAGAGATATTATTTCTTTGTATGAAATGCAATTACAAGAGGATAGTGTATGTATAATTCTAGTATTTTCTTATACAATTCTTGCACTAATCAATACATAACACCATGAAGATATATATAGGCAAAGAAGAACCAAAAATGTGTCCAACCATGATTACAAACGCGTCCAAACCGTGTGGAGTCATCAAAAACGCGTTGAATCATCATCACAAGTGTCAAGAGCCGTGTCTGGGACAATCTGCATTTTTGCGCCGCGGCACTGTGCCGCGGCATGGTCTTGATTTGTGCCGCGGCGCTGTGCCGCGGCATGGTCTTGATTTGTGCCGCGGCACCCTTTTCCAGTGCTGAAATTTTCTTTCTTCTTCCTTTTGATCCATCTGATTTGTCTCCATACTTAATACCCATCAATCTCCCACTTGGAGACCAATCTCAAAATTGAAGACACAATCCCGATATCCCGTTCATAACTTCATTAAGTGAATCCACTTTCTCTCTCTAGCAAAAGTCGGCCTCCTCATCACATAAATTCGAGGCCTACTGAGGTCATGCAAAACCTCAGTTTCTCGGTGGTTACCCCCTTCGTCAACATATCCGCCGGATTCTTCGTACCAAGCACCTTCTTCAACTCCAGAGTCCGATCATCAATCATCTCTCGGATATGATGATACTTCAATTGAATATGCTTTGTTCTTGAATGAAACACCGGATTCTTTGCCAAACAAATGGCACTTTGACTATCACTGTGAAGTGCACAGTCTCGTTGCTCCTTGTCAATCTCCCTTAGAAAATTCTTCAACCAAACCATCTCTTTACCTGCTTCTGAAATAGCAATGTATTCGGCTTCGGTTGTGGAGAGTGCTACACACCTTTGTAGCCTTGAAGTCCAACTTATAGCAGTGCCTCCCAAAGTGTAAATGTACCCTGATGTACTTTTACGACCATCTTGATCACCACCTAAATCTGCATCTACGAAGCCCTCTAAAGTGATACTACTTTGCAAAAAACACAAACACATCCTTGATGTACCCCTTAAATACCTTAGTAGCCACTTTACCGCTTCCCAATGCTTTAACCCCGGATTAGCCATATATCTGCTCACAACTCCCACTGCATGAGCTATATCCGGTCTTGTACACACCATTGCGTACATTAAATTCCCAATGGCAGAGGCATAAGGTACCTTTGCCATTTGATCTTGCTCCTCCTTAGTCTTAGGTGATTGTTCCCTACTCAATTTGAAATGACTCCCCAATGGGGTACTTCTAGACTTTGCATTTGTGATTGCAAATCTAGCAAGTACCTTTTCAATGTACTTCTCTTGAGTCAACTTGAGACTCCCACTCGACCTATTTCGAATGATCCTCATTCCGAGAATTGTATTTGCAACTCCCAAGTCCTTCATTTCAAATTCAGTAGACAGTTGCTTTTTCAGCTTATCAATCTCTACCATGTTAGACCCAACTACTAACATATCGTCCACATAAAGCAACAGTATAATATAACAATCCCTAATTTTTTTTAAATAGCAACAATGATCCATTTGACACCTAGTATATCCAGTACTAGCCATGAAAGTGTCAAACTTCTTATACCATTGTCTTGGAGCTTGCTTAAGTCCATACAAGCTTTTCTTTAGCTTGCATACAAGGTTTTCTTTTTTATTTTCCAAAAAACCTTCCGGTTGAACCATGAAAATGTCCTCCTCCAAATCTCTATGAAGGAACGCCGTTTTTACATCTAATTGCTCAAGATGCAAATTCTCTGCAGCAACAATACTTAGAACCATCCTAATAGTAGTTAACTTGACAACCGGTGAAAATATCTCATTGTAGTCAATGCCTTCCTTTTGTTGGAACCCTTTAACTACCATTCTCGCCTTGTATCTTTTACTACCATCTGGCTCATCCTTAACCCGGAATACCCACTTGTTCTGCAATGCTCGTTTCACCTCTGGTAACTTAGTCAACCTCCAAGTTTTATTTCTCTCAAGAGAGCTCATCTCATCTTTCATGGCTTTTTCTCCGACAACGGTTGATGGAGTTTCTTCTGGTACAGATAGTCCACTATCTGTGTTTTCCAGAATCTGAAATCTTTTCCATCGAACTTGTCTATATTCACTTTTTTATCTTCAGACGCCATTGATTCGCACGGATCGCTGTAACCCGTGCTCTGATACCAGTTGTTAGGAATCAATACGCATAAACGGAATTAAAAGCGAAATATAAAGCAAGAAAACGAGACAACGATTTACCTGGTTCGGCCAATAATGCCTACGTCCACGGACCTATGCTAGAGAGATATTATTTCTTTGTATGAAATGCTATTACAAGAGGATAGTGTATGTATAATTCTAGTATTTTCTTATACAATTCTTGCACTAATCAATACATAACACCATGAAGATATATATAGGCAAAGAAGAACCAAAAATGTGTCCAACCATGATTACAAACGCGTCCAAACCGTGTGGAGTCATCAAAAACGCGTTGAATCATCATCACAAGTGTCAAGAGCCGTGTCTGGGACAATCTGCATTTTTGCGCCGCGGCACTGTGCCGCGGCATGGTCTTGATTTGTGCCGCGGCGCTGTGCCGCGGCATGGTCATGATTTGTGCCGCGGCACTGTGCCGCGGCATGGTCTTGATTTGTGCCGCGGCGCTGTGCCGCGGCATGGTCTTGATTTGTGCCGCGGCACCCTTTTCCAGTGCTGAAATTTTCTTTCTTCTTCCTTTTGATCCATCTGATTTGTCTCCATACTTAATACCCATCAGTTAGTACATATATACCTTATTCCATGACCAGGCCCGCATGATATGTTTTCGATCCACAAGTTGGAGTTGCCGGGACCTATAGAAACACAGTCATCTCCTGTGCCGATGTGAGAGTTCATAATACTAACTCCTGATGACCGCTCTAAATGAATGCCGTCAGTGTTTGGACTGTTTCCTGGTGCTGTGATCTTCATATTAACAATTTTCGCATTCTGGCATCTATCAAATAGAACGTGAAACGTTTGACTGTTCAACGAGGTTAATCCGTTAACAATTATGTTCTTTGAATTGTAGAACGCCAGTGACTGCAATAAAAACAAAATGAAAGAATTAGATTAAAAAAAGTTAAAGAAAATACTATGTGCATGACTGGAATTAATTAGGAGATGTTAATTATATTAAGTACTCATGCAAACTCAAACTTAAGTACCTACCCTAGCGTTTATGTGAGCAGATGTTGCTTCGTTTGATTAATAATATATACGTTTATTGTCAAAAAAAAAACCTAAGTACCTACCCTAGCTCCCTTAGGACAACTCTTGCCGGAATTCTTACAAGCCCACAATTTTGTCCCCTGAGCATCTAGGGTTCCGCCATATATAGAAACTCCGGTGACCCTTTCAAACCTCAACCAGCTGCCGCTTTTTGCAATAACATTGTAATCAGATGGAGCTACCAGAGTCCCATCGATCCGCATAGTTATTGCAGTATTTTTGCATAATCTGCCATTAAAATATGCATTTCGTAGCAGGTACTTTCCCCGTGGCACGTATATGGTGGCCGGTTTAGGGGCAGCGCAGGCTGCACCCCATGCACTTAGAAAAGCGTTTGTGCAATCGGATTTTCCATCAGATTTTGCTCCGAAAGTCTGCACGTTGAATGTGGGGTTGGCTGCAAGTGATGGTGATGAGCAGTAGAAGTAGGTTAAAATGAGAATTTGGATCATTTTTCTGCCGACTATTGTCTATCTTTCTTGGTTAATTTGTGTGTGTTTGTATGTTTTGAAATGGTTAAGGAGGTAGGTATTTATAGGCCTCAATTTGGAATGCTGGAGATAACTAACAAAAACTGTTTTTAGCTGGCAACAAGAATTATTTTGGCACATTTTATAATTGTATGAAATATTTTATTGCAGGATTTACGGAGGAAACCAGTGGGTCAAGGGTTAAACTTGAAATCTCTAATGGATCAGATTGAGTTTTGTTCCATTAAATCTAATTAAATCAGAGAATTCACACTTGTCATGATATATTGGATTAATTCACACTATAAGAAGAAACAATACCATGAAATGATCACATGAGCAATTGAAAAAGGAAAGTGTGTGTGCCACAATTAGTAATTGGTCGAATCTCGTTAAAGTGAATATTCATGAACTAGCATTTCTCTTTAAGTTTCCATTGTCAACGAATGTATGCAAGTCAAGAAAAGGAAGGCATAAATTTAGGTTGATTTTCTTTTCTTTTCTTTTTTAAATTCTAGACAAAGGGATACCTTCACCCAACAAATCCGGATCGATAATTTTAAACATGGGTCACACAAACCCTATACTCCAAATAAGTAGAGAAATTTCATAACTTGAGACCCTGAACCGACCTGATCAGGTTTAGCTTAATCGGGTCGGGTTTTTGGGGTCAATAAAGGGTCGGGTTTATACCGAACTCAAACACCACAAATCCGTTCTGTATCAGGTTCAAGCTTTTAGTCTGTTTGGTTAATTCAAGGTCCGAACAATCCGAATTTAAAAAAAGTATATATATATAGTCAAATGACCTTGGTTATATTCTTTGTTTGTAACCCTTTAATCAGAATTGTTAATGTTCACCAAAAAAGAATTGTTGTGAAATAAGTAATTAACCCGAATTGTCAATCACTACTACAGAAATGACCTATTAAAGCGGTTATTTTTGGCCAATTACAGCGGTTTTTAACCGCTGTAATAGGTACCGCTGTAATTGGTTCAGGCCAATTACAGCGGTTAAAAACCGCTGTAATAGATACCTATTACAGCGGTTATACAAATAACCGCTATTAAAAAAAAAAAAATTTTTTTTTAAGAAGCCTATTACAGCGGTTTTTTCGAAAACCGCTGTAATAGGCGCTTTTAAAAAAAAAAATCGAAAACCGATGTAATATGTATATTTGTGTATGTGTAGAAGGCTACACTATTACAGCGGTTTTTTCGAAAACCGCTGTAATAGGCGCTTTTAAAAAAAAAAAAATTTTTTGACCGTGTTGGAATGATACGAAATTTGCACGGTCATAGAGAAATGGCATTCCGAACAAAACGTAAGACAATGTCTTACGCTCTCGTGATTTTAGCCATCCGAGATCGTTTACGCTCTCGTGATTTTCGCTATGACCGTGCAAATTTCGTGTCATTCTGACACGGTCAAATTATAAACGAAAAATATTTTCGTAAATACACAAATTTATACATACACCCATCTACACATACACAAATATACATATACACCCACATATACACAAAATAAATGTACCCACACATACACAAATATACATACACCCATACATATAGGTGGTGTCGGCGGCGTTGATGGAGGTGGTAGTGTCGGCGGCGTTAGTGAGAGAGAGAGAGAGAGAGAGAGAGAGAGGAGTGAGAGATAAAGAGGAAATGAAGAAGATGAAATTTGAAATTTCAAATGAAGAAGAGAAAGAGGAGTGAGATATATAAAGAGGATTTTTATTTTCGGTCAAAGCTTATTATAGCGGTTCTTTGAATAACCGCTGTAATAGGTCCGGAAAGTTTTGGGCGGGAAAAATGGAGGGGAATTTTTTTAAAATATTTTGACCTATTACAGCAGTTCGGTAGCGAACCGCTGTAACAGGGAACCGGTTACAGCGGTTCAGTACCGAACCGCTGTAACCGGTTCGGTACCAAAAAAAAAAAGTTTTTTTTTTTTACTCCGAAAAATTTTGGGCGGGAAAATTGGGGGGGAATTTTTTTTAAAATTTTTTGACCTGTTACAGCGGTTCGCTACACAGCGGTCGGTAGCTAACCGGTTCGGTACCAAAAAAAAAAAGCTTTTTTTTTTACTCCGAAAAATTTTGGGAGGAAATATTTTGGGCGGGAAAATTGGGGGGGAATTTTTTTTAAAATTTTTTGACCTGTTACAACGGTTCGGTACCAAAAAAAAAAGTTTTTTTTTTTGCTCCCAAAAATTTTGGGCGGGAAAATTGGGGGGGAATTTTTTTTAAAATTTTTTGACCTGTTACAGCGGTTCGGTAGCGAACCGCTGTAACAGGTTTAGCCCAGTTATAGCAGTTCGGTACCGAACCGCTATAAGAAGTTTTTTTTTTTTTCTTATTTTGATCGGCCTATTAGAGCGGTTTTCTAACGAACCGCTATAATAGGTTTGGAACTATTACAGCGGTTCGATAAAAAACCGCTGTAATAGATACCCGATTAATATCCATTATAACGGTTCACTTATAAACCGCTGTAATAAGTCTTTCCGTTCAGCGGTTTTCAAAAAACCGCTGTAAAATGTGCGCTGTAACAGGCCTTTTCTGTACTAGTGAATGTACACCAAAAACTTCATCCCAAAAAATTTCAACCCATTTTTTAATAATAATGCCAGAAACCCCAACCCGAATAACATCGAACCTGATTAAATCGAGTAAAACGGTTCGGTATAGGGTAGTAATATTGACTAACCCGAACAATCCAAACCGGACGTCCACCCCTACTTGTGACAGCCTGAGATTAAACACAAGACCTCTCATATGAAAATGAAAGCTGATACCACTATGCTAACAAGTTTTGGATGAATTTATGTTAATTTTCGGCATTTTGTTTTTAAACCATAAAATGATCAGGCGAAATTAAGGGGGACATAATGGATTGAAACTTCTCTGTTGCTAGCTTGAGCCTACTTAATTACTCTCAAATTTTCATTTATTTGAAAGGAAAAGGAAATTTATTTAATTTCCTGTTTCTATGTTTGCCAAACAAAACAATGACCCGACATTCCTTCTCTTTCCTCAGACATCTTAGGTGACATAGAGTTTAAAGGATGAACGCCATGTCTGGCTGGCAAGAATTTTCTCTTGGATTCCTCCATGCTGAATCTTTTTAGCACTTTACTATGTACGATGATTGAGAGAGTCCCAGTCGCCTATTTTCTCTATCTCGGTGGATCTTTATTCCGAGAACACATGATGCTTTTCTCATATACTTCATGGAGAATTGTGTCAAAAACCATGCTTTCGTTGTTTACAATATTCCTACATCATTACCAATGAGTAGGATGTCGTCCACAAACAACACTATGAACGTTATAGCACTTCCACTGACCTTCTTATGCACACACAATTCCACAACGATTTTAATAAAACCATATCCTTTTATGACTTCATCGAAACGCAAGTTCCATCTTTCAGAAGCTTACTTGAGTCCATAACTGGATCTCTAAATTTTACATACCAAATGTTTGCTCTTACTACACTACTACAAAAATACCCAATTACAGCGCACCTATTACAGCGGTTTTAGTAAAACCGTTGTAATAGGGTATCTTGGTCTTAACCGATTACAGCGGTTCCGAGAAAACTGCTGTAATAGGTCTTAACCTATTACAGCGGTTCCGAGGGAACCGCTGTAATAGGTGGTCGAGGGACCTATTACAGCGGTTCGTTAGGAACCGCTGTAATAGGTGTATCTTGGTCTTAACCTATTACAGCGGTTCCCTCGGAACTGCTGTAATAGGTTAAGACCAAGATACCCTATTACAGCGGTTCGTTGGGAACCGCTGTAATAGGTCGAAACCAAAAAATTTAAATCCCTTAAATTTAGATCTTCCCGCTTCTCTCTATCTCTCTTAGTCTTTTTCTCTCTACTCTCTCTCTCTACACTCTCTTTCTCTCTCTCTCTTGAAGCACCACCGCCGCCGCCACCACCATATAGCACCACCGCCGCCTCCACCACCACCGTATGTGTGGGTGTATTTATATTTGTGTATGTGTGGGTTTATGTATGTATATATGGGTGTATGTATATTTGTGTATATGTGGGTTTATGTATGTATATGTGGGTGTATGTATATTTGTGTATATGTGGGTGTATGTATATTTGTGGGTTTATGTATGTATATGTGGGTGTACGTATATTTGTGTATATGTGGGTTTATGTATGTATATGTGAGTGTATGTATATTTGTGTATATGTGGGGTTTCGTACACGAATATGTGGGTGTGTATGTATATTTGTGTATATGTGGGTGTATGTATATTTGTGTATATGTGGGTGTATGTATATGTGGGTTTATGTATGTATATATATTTGTGTATATGTGGGTTTATGTAAGTATATGTGGGTATATGTATATTTGTGTATGTGTGAGTTTATGTATATATTTTTGTGTATTTGCGAATTTCGTGTCATTTCGACACGGTAAAATTATAAACGAAAAAGTGAAATTAATAAAAAAAAATAAAAAATACCCTATTACAGCGGTTCTAAAAAAACCGCTGTAATAGGGTACCCTATTACAGCGGTTTTTTTAGAACCGCTGTAATAGGGTACCCTATTACCGCGGTTTTTTTAGAACCGCTGTAATAGGGTGCCTATTACAGCGGTTCAAACCCGCTGTAATAGGTCGAAACCTTATTACAGCACTGCCTATTACAGCGGTTCGAACCGCTGTAATAGGTCCGAAAAAACCGCTGTAATAGGCATTTTTTGTAGTAGTGCTAGATGTGAAACCTTCCAGTTGATCCATATAGGTCTCTTCCTCTATTTTCATTAAGAAAAGCAATTTTCACATCCATCTACCAGATTTCATAATCATAGTAGGCAGGTATGGCTAGAAAAATCCTAATACACTTTAGCATCGCTACTGGTGAGAAGATTTTATCATAATCAATTCCTTGCCTTTGAGTATAACCCTTCGCCACCAAGCGAGCTTTGCGAGGAACTACCTCACCGTCAATTACAAGCTTTCACTTGTAGATCCACTTACACCTAGTGGGCCGCACGCCCTTGGGTAGGTTCACCAAGATCCACACCTTGTTGGAGTGCATGAAGTACATTTCAGATTTTATGGCTTCTAGTCACCTTCCCAAATAGACATTAGATGTCGCCGTCTTTGGATTTGAATCTAAGGGGAGGACCTCTTCATTTCTCTTTAGCAAGATACCATACCACTCAGGTTTTCTCGAGACCCTATCATATCTTCTCAAAGGAGGAACTGTTGGGAGCTGTTGGGACACCTTTTAGATAATTTTGATGATAACTCTAGGCACCATGTTAGACCCCACCTATGTAATTTTATATTTTTATAAAAACTCAAGTTGTAAGGATTAGTTTGAGGTGAGTTAACTCAACTATTGCAGGCGACTAGCAGAAGTTAAGACAAGTCTTAGTGAAGCCTTACTTTGACTGCTAAGATGACTATCAGAGCAGCCGACTACTTCACCGTGGAAGTTAAGTCAAGTCCAAGATCAAGATTTTGAAGTTTGAGGCAAGGCCAAAAAAACTAAGCAAATGAGTGAAGATGTGGCAGATTTATATTGGTGAAGTAAATCCAGCTCAATCCAGTACTAATGACTTCAAATAATCCGAGAAAAATGGATTTAATCTGTTATGCAAAGGACAAGTCAGTACGAGGAAAGACATCAGAGGCATTGCCAAAAAATTACAGGCCAGTGCTTGTACAATCTATACAACACAGAAAATACCAAGAAATTCCAATTTCAAAAGCTGCAACGGTTAGGTTGTGTTTGTTTGTGTTTTCATTAGCATATTTTCATTTCAATTCTCATTTGAAAATGAAAATACACAGTTTACAGCATTTTTAATTCAAAATACACTTATTTTCATTTTCACTTACACATTGTCCAATAACTACTTTTTACTTTACCAATTCACACTCAACTTTTTTTTTCTCACATCTCGTTCTAAAAATTCATTTTTCCGCCAACAATTGTGGTGCTATAATGCAATAAAATACATAATACTAATCCTCACATGTTTGTGCACATTTTAAGATCGATTTTGAGTATTTTTAGCATTTTTTTTAGGCCAATTTTTATTATTTTTATTTACAAGTATATTTAATCAATATAATATTGTCTATTATTTTATCTATACTATATACATAATCATTATTTTAAATTAACTCAATCATTTCACACATCATCAAATCATCAATTCCAACCATTTCTGAAAACACAACCAAAGATGCCTTCATTTTCACACAAAAATCAAAAAATTCATTTTTCCATAAACTTTAGAAAATGAGGATTGAAAATGAAATGAAAACACATCCAAATAGAGCCTTAGGATTCTGAAGTCTATAAATACCTGAAGATTTGAAAATTGACGACTGTAGTTTAGATTATTTTTTATCATCCCAACAGAATCCAACTTCAAAAATACTTCAAGTGCAGAACAGCCAACTCACTCATCAATTTTAGTAAACAACTTTTCATAGATTAGTCTGAGTGTGAGAGAAGAAAAAATCTGTAAAAATCAAGATGTAAAAATGTTGAGCTTTATGTAGGCTAGCACTTTGAGTTATTATTGAGCTTTATGTAAGTTGATACTCAGCAGACGACTCTTGTGTAGGATGCAACTGAACTAATCGAAGTTTTTTTAGCTTGATTAGTTGGGAGAAGGCTAGATTCACTACTACAGAAATGATCTATTACAGCGGTTTTTTTGAGCCTATGACAGCGGTTTGAACCGCTGTCATAGGTATCGCTGTTATATGGTTTGGATCTATTACAGCGGTTCAAAATCGCTGTCATAGGTCACCCTATTACAGTGGTTTTGATGGAACCGCTGTCATAGGGTCGCATTTTTTTTTCTTTTTTTTTTTATATTTTGCACCCTATTATGTAATATTCCTGTACAGTAATATTCAATAAACCAACCCAACAAATTTCAACTACACAGTAAAACATATTTGACATAAACAACAACCACCCCAACTTCAATATTACCATCTCTTTCCTCCAACAACAAAATATCCACCAAATGATCACGTGTTAATTTACAATCAACTAATTAAATTACTCATGAGAATTTAAATACAATAAATCAAATCACAATTTACAACAAGTCACAATGTACACAAAATACATTACCTAATTTCTAAGGGGTTGCTACGAAAATGTAACGTGCCACTTCGCAGCGTACTTCATCAATTTGCTCTTAAGTATAGAAGGATTGAGAATCATGAAAGTACTGCAAGATATATATAGAGATTAATTGCAAGCTGAAATGACGTTTCAATTATCTACCAAAGGTTTAATAACTTCAAAAGGAATAGAAATTAAGTATATATTAGGATTATGTATACCGCTATTGGGATTATAGATTGTCCGTGGCTAATAACCTCTTTCATGAATCTCATAACGAAGTAGCCACAATCCACCTCGTTGGTCTGCCGGGGGCACTACAAAACACTACCACAAAAAAGTCCTATTACAGCGCACCTATGGCAGCGGTTTTGAAAACTGCTGTAATAGGGGGTACTCGGTTCGGACCTATGACAGCGGTTCGAGCCGAACCGCTGTCATAGGGGTGTCAAAAAAAAAAAAAAAAAATATTGGACTTTTGGCAGCGGTTCAGCCGAACCGCTGCCACAAAGTTCACTTTTGGCAGCGGTTCGGGCGGAACCGCTGCCACAAGTGCACTTTTGGCAGCGGTTCGGGCAGAACCGCTGCCACAAAGTTCACTTTGTGGCAGCGGTTCGGCGGAACCGCTGCCAAAAGTGAACTTTTTGGCAGCGGTTCTGCCCGAACCGCTGCCAAAAGTTGTCAAAAAAAAAAAAAAAAAAATTTTTTGAACTTTGTGGCAGCGGTTCTGCCCGAACCGCTGCCAAAAGTTCAAAATTTGGGCGGGTTTATTTCAAACCGGCCCCCCCTCTCTCTCACTCTCACTCTCTCTCTCTCTCTCTCTCTCTCTCTCAACTCTCTCACCACCACCACCACCGCCGACGCCCACCTCCGCCGACGCCGACGCCGCCCTCCTCCGCCGCCGCCGCCGCCTTCCATTTAGTTTTGGTATTTTTTTTTAGATAAATATATACACACACACACACACATAGAGTATATATAGATGTATGTATATGTGGGTGTATGCATATATGTGTGGGTGTATGTATATTTGTGTATGTGTGGGTGTATTTATATTGGTGTATATGTGGGTGTATGTGTATGTATATTTGTGTATGAATATTTGTGTATGTATATATGTGGATGGGTGTATGTATATTTGTGTATATGTTCATGGGTGTATGCATATATGTGTATATGTTAATGGGTGTATTTGTGTATGTGTGGGTGTGTGTATATTTGTGTATGTATATATGTGGATGGGTGTATGTATATTTGTGTATATGTTGATGGGTGTATGTATATTTGTGTATGTGTGGGTGTACGTATATTTGTGTATTTATGAAAATATTTCTCGGTTGAAATTTTGCGGTGTTGGAATGACACGAAATTCACAAGGTCATAGAGAAACGACATTCTGAACAAAACGCAAGACTTTGTCTTGCGCTCTCGTGATTTTAGCCATCCGAGATCGTTTAAGGCCTCAAATACGTGTTTTATTACAAAAATACGTATTTATGTAATAAAACGCGTATTTGAGGCCTTAAACGATCTCGGATGGCTAAAATCACGAGAGCGCAAGGCGGGGTCTTGCGTTTTGTTCAGAATGCCGTTTCGCTATGACCGTGTGAATTTCGTGTTATTCCGACATGGTAACATTATAAACGATAAAATAAAATTAAAAAAAAATAAATATACCACCCTATGGCAGCGGTTCAGCCGGAACCGCTGCCATAGGGTCCAATTTTTTATTTTTTTTTTAAATAAATGACCCTATGACAGCGGTTCTGCCGAAACCGCTGCCATAGGGTGACCTATGACAGCGGTTCCGGAACCGCTGCCATAGGGTTTTGACCTATGGTAGCGGTACCTATGGCAGCGGTTCAAAACCGCTGTAATAGGCCCAAAAAAACCGCTGCTATAGGTCATTTCTGTAGTAGTGAAAGTAATTAAAGTTACGTTGTATTAGAACACTAACTTCTATACGAATATATAATCTCTTGAAACTAGAAAACGCTAACCTTTATTTTAAACCATTGACAGGACGAGTTTTTGGATTTTTTGGAATGGTTGTTGCGATTTGCACGAAATATGTCAAAAACAAGCAATTATGTGAAATAAATATACACTTGAAAAAAATATTAAATATAATGGATACATTGATTGAATGAAAAACTTACTGATTGATTTTTTGTGTCATATCATCTCGGTATTCCGGCTCACCATGCAAAGAATTTAGATAGTAAACGACCTCTTGAAATGGATCAATTGCAAGCAACAACCAATGTCCCCTACAAAGCATTCAAAAGATAAGTTCAAAATTTATTTTGCGGAACTAGTTTTACAAATTAAAGTTAAGTCTTTAGTAGCTCACCCAGTGTTGTAAGGTGCAAGAAATAACTTATTCGTTTGTGCACTCTGTATCATAGCACGTGCTATGTATTGCACTTGTTGAATTTGCGGGCTTGTTCCCGCAGATATGAAATGTCGGCTAAGGAACCCGAAACTTGCTTCTTTCCCTTCGGGGATCACGTACTTAACCCACAAACACCTAAATTGAGCATAAAAAATAAATTTTGAGTAACGAAAATAATCATAGTTCAGATGCAATAAAATAATTAAAAAACTTACTTTATGTACGCTGTAATGATAGAGGCTCCTATCTCTTTTTGTCGCAGAAGGTGACAGATCTCCTCCTTTCCAATATACTCTAGGAATGCAAAATTCATAATGGGTTCTTCCATGTCTATAGTGATCTAGGCACTAATGGACATCATCTTCGTGTACTTTCCCAGAAATAAAAGGTCATCAGGGAGTCCATCTAGTTGCAGGTCTGCACACACTACAAGAAAATGTGCCATTTACCACAATAATTTTTACCTCGCTAGGAAAAATGTGGTAACAATTTACTACATACCTCAATTTTATAATTGTGGTTAATAGTCCTTAATTGGTGTTGTAACAACTAATTTAATTACCTCGGTCCATTTTTTGTAGTAAATAATGACTTATTTACTACAATGTTAATTTGAGGTAAATAATACTATGTTTTTACTCCACTCGACTTTAAAAATTAAAGTATTTCCCACACTCTTAACGTGGACCCCAAATCAGTTTTTTCAATTATTTTTTTTGGGCGAGCCAAATTAAGAATTTTGGGACTAATTTGGCGGTTATTTAATAAAATTTTGGTGGGAGCCAAAAGTGGGAAGACCAAAATCACAAGTATTGCAATTTGTTCCCCCTCAAAACACCCCTCCACTCCCAAAGCCCCGGCTGCCCCTTTTCAGCATCACCCAACCCTAGTCCAACCCATCCCTTCAAAAATAAATTGCAGGAAGTTGTGTCTAGTCCTCCTTCATCTCCAATCCCGCAAACTGATTCCGCAGCCACGGAGAAAACCCTGAAGTTTCGGTTCTAATTTTGGTATTGTAAAACTTCACCTCTCTACTTCTTAATTTTTTAATTACTTCTTAGAAAAATTCCGAAAAATAGCAACTATAAAGGCTTCTAATCTAGCATGCAACTTGTTAATTTATATCCAGTTCTTAGGAATTCAAAAGGGATTGTGTTTTTTTAGAGGTGTGAGGGTTTCTTCATTGTTTGAATGCTTGGTTTGGTTTGTTGGTGGGTTTTTGGGATATAATTACAGATTATATAGAAGTTAAATAAAAGAATTCTTGCATTAATATGAAAGATTTAATTTTAATAAAATCCATCCAAAAGATTAAATCATTAAGGAGCCACATTCAATTGGGTGTTAATATTTAATTATTATTTTTTTGGGTTTTGTGCCTCAATGAGATGCTTAGATCTCTGTTATGGGTATCGATCCAGATGTTTTGAATGGGTATGGGCATTTCATAATTGAGACTATGATAAGTGGGTCATAGTATTTGATAGTTTAAGTTGGGATTTTGTACTTGAAGGTGAGAGACCTTGAAAAATTGTAATGTAGGAGCACACTTTTGGATTCTCTGACTACCAATCTTGGAGTTCTTGCAAAGGAGAGAGTGATTCTTTTATACAGGTAAAAAAAATTTATGATAGTATTTCGTTTCATTGTCTTTAGCTTATTACTATCTAACTTTGTCATATGAGATACATAATTGATGTTTTTCATGTGAGAGCAACCCTCTCAATAACAAAGTTTATGTGTTTGCTTTATATGGAAATGACATAGTACTTCTTTATGAATGATTCGAGCTCCACCTGAGCTTGATGAATTCCTAGCTATATGTATTCCCAAATTTACTCTAAGAAGTTGGACATCTCTAGGGGTGTAAATGAGTCGAGCTCCACCTGAGCTTGATGAAATTTTCAATCTTAAGCTCGATTATATTTTTTGAGTTTGATCACGACGAGCCTAATTTTTAAATATCAAGCTCGAGCTTGATATGGATGAGTTGAGCTCGAAGAAAACAAAAATCATTTCATTATTTTTTTTTTAAAACAAATAAACTCAATTCTATTCATTTGACCAAATTATTGAAGTATTTAATAATATAAATATATAATTAAAAATATAATAACAAAAGTAAAGCAATAATAATAATAATAATTAATATAAAAATAAGATTTAAAGATAAGGTAAAAGTACTTCACTATTGTTTTATTCAACAATATTTACGAACAATGTGTTTGTTAAACTTATTTTGGAAAAACTACAAATTTGATACCGTAGGATGAGGCTAGTTCACAAATGGTACCACGCTTTTCACTTTTCTACTTTTGGTACCAAAAATATTTTTTTTCTCACTTTTGGTACCGCCGTTAGTTTTTAACGGATTTTTCCGTGCGCGTCTTCACGAGAAAATTCATAACTCATTGTAGAAACCTCGGATTCATGAACCATTTTCTTCCCATGAAACTAGACACATAGGGCTATCCAAACATATACCGCACATAATCAGGAGACGTCTAGAACAAAGCAGTTTTGTATTCAAAGTTAGCTAAAAATCTGTCGGCTGTGCAGACAGCTGTGCGCGTCGTCACGAGAAAATTCATAACTCATTGTAGAAAGTTCGGATTCATAAACCGTTTTCTTCCCATGAAACTAGACACATAGGTATATCCATCCATATATCACACATAATCAGGAGACGTTTAGAACAAAGCAGTTTTGTATTCAAAGTTAGCTAAAAATCTGTCGGCTGCGCAGACAGCTGTGCGCGTCGTCACGAGAAAATTCATAACTCATTGTAGAAAGCTCGGATTCATGAACCGTTTTCTTCCCATGAAACTAGACACATATGGCTATCTACAAATATATTGAACATAATCAGGAGCCTAGAACAAAGCAGTTTTGTATTCAAAGTTAGCTAAAAATCTGTCCAAAGTTAGCTAAAATCACAAAAAATGGCCTTAAAAAGTTAAATTGGTCAAATTTGACCCATTTGACCGTGTATTTCCCTCCAAATCAGCCCCAAACGGTATATTTTCCCCCAAAAATCAAAATTTAACGGACATGTGACGTGCACATGTCAAAATCCGTCAAAAACCTAACGGCGGTACCAAAAGTGAGGAAAAAAAAGCATTTTTGGTACCAAAACTGAAACTAAAAAGCGTGGTACCATTTGCGAACTTGCCTTATCCTACGGTACCAAATTTGCAATTTTTCCACTTATTTTAGAAACATATGTCATGTCAATGAATTGTACATAATATATATATATGTGTGTGTGTGTGTGTTTGTCTATATGTATATTACATTATTACTAGTATTATTATGATTAACATTAGTTTATTGACATTATTTAGAAATGGAGATTTACAACATATCCTTATAATTCTTATAAAATTATATATTCACTAAATTTGATAATACAATGTAGATATTAAAAGTTTTATAAGTTCCTAAAATATACATCTTGTTATTTAGTTTCCAAAACATAATCTTCATTTATAATATGTATCAAGTCAATAGCCGTGTATCAATCTCATAGATTAATTTACAAAAGACAAATAAGAATGAACATTGTAATAAATATGAAGATAAGATAAATAATAATTAAGCACCTTATATACAATGATTAGAAAATAAAGGGGGTGTCGTGAAAGCATGGTTCGGTTGAATTAATTTGTAAAACACATATGAGAAAATATAAACCAATAATCTACCTTATTATTTTGGATGATTTAACAAAATAAAATATAACTTGAGTATCATTAGAATATGTTCTATATAATCTTAGTACATAAATGGATGTATGTATTATCTCATATTTAATTTATACAAATTGTCTTGCCGGAAAATAGTTGATGGAAAAATCTTCCTGCTTTTCTTGCTTGAAGTCGACGGCTAGAGAGAGAAGAAGGGAGAGGAATTCGATTTCTTTTGGTGTTGTGTAATGTAATTATGACCTAGACTTATAACTAATGTGATATTTATATCACTTAAGTTATTACATTGGGCTCACAATACGCCCATATCACACGCCTAGTAGCCGCTCTCTTTAGGGCTTGCCGTGCCACTTGGTGCATCAATTTGAGCTTAGTGTAATCTAGTATTTAATTAATTAATTTAATCTAATTAAGTAATAGATAACTCATTTAATTAATTTTATTTCTCCACGAAATATTATATTAATTAAACCATAAATGAATTAACTTATTTTCTCAAATAATTAATTCCATTTATTTAATTTTAAGTATCCAATACTTAAAATATTACCACAAGAAATATTCTATTTTCCATCAATATTTTCTTTTTAAGTGTGACTCTTTAAGTTCATCTATATTTGGCAATGGGAGGATTCTATTGAATATGGGTCCCACTTAACCAGTCAAGTAGTCCATATTTTAACCCAAATAAGATGAAATGATTAGATCACTTTTACCTTTTCATTTGTAAATACTGTGTGAATACAAACTTTTCGTTTTTTTATCCCGGTCAAGTGAGAGTCATGGTTTTTAGTCAAACTCGCTAACTTGACACTATGTTATATTTATAATAAGTTCGGATCAGTGAATGTTTTGGCCAAAGACTTTAAAATCTAACTTACTTATAAATGCATAGGATAATTCCTCGTTCACTTACGAGGGAACGAATCCTATCTTGGATACCAGTTAAGATTACTACTTGTCCATTAGGTTGCAGTTTGAGGTTGACCCCACCAACGGGTGAATTGGGCCTAAATACTTTAATTACGAACCTAATGTCACAAGTCTATCTTCAACTCGATTCCTCAAGTCTAAAGTTCAGACACACCTATTACAATTAATTAATTCTGTCACTGACTGTCAAAGAGTGAAAAACTCATGTGATAGAATTGATGCGAGTCATGTCTGAGTGCCACTATCTCCATCAGTGCACCTATGATATAAGTTCTTCACTACTTCCTAGTGATTGACAGACACCTATCTCGTCACAACTCATATCATACAAGTTTTTAATGATTTCCAATGCCCAATTGAAAATCTTTGAATTGCAGACTACTTTAGTACACAAGTATCAAATTTCGCTAGTGCCTTAGAGAGTTAACTCTTGTGTTCACGGACTTATAGATGATTACAATATATAAATGCCAATATAAAAGTAAACAACTAAAATGCCTTTTACTGATTGATTAAAAACAATTACAATTTGATAATGTCCTATCATTTACTAATCCTCTAGTGGCATTTGGGTACATTAACCTAACATTCTTGTCCGTTGCCCAAAGGAAGGCATGGTTCAGTTTATCAAGCTTATCACAAACCGAAAAGGGGAGCAAAGAGGTTTGCATAATATGGGAGGGCATGGCCATAGTAACTGAGTGAATAAGGGTTGCACGACCCGCAAGGTTAAGCACTTTTGCCTTCCACGTTGAAAGTCGGGCTTGGACCTTGTCGAGGAGACCATTATAAAAAGTAGCAGAGTTTTTAGAGTGGATGAGAGGAACACCTAAGTACTTCTCTAAATCCATTGTGCAACCAAAATTTAATTGACCCGAGATGCACCTCCTCAACTCTCGGTTCGTATTTTCTGAAAAGAAGATTTTTGATTAAAACTCTACCAATAGCATTAGTATTTTCTCTAGTAGCTTTTGCCATGAACATGAGATCGTCGGCAAAAAATAAGTGCGAAAATGGTGGCCTTTCCCTACAAACTGAAAGCATTTTCCATTTTCCTTTCTCCACTTCTTGTTGAATGAGATACGCTAAACGCTCCACACAAAACCACAAGATTGGGAGAAAGGCTTAAGAGGCTCTCCATTCCACAAAACACGTGGGGTTTACTTATATATACTAATTAAGATTGAAAAGTATTATAGATAAATTTATAATTGGTTTACTTTCAAGAAAATTACTTGTGAGTGATGAGAATATGATGAACAACAGCCTTTTGAAGACGAAACCTAGCAGGAGCAACCCACGACTTTCAATCTCAATTTATGTATGTGATCCATTGATTTGTAATAGAAAAGACATAGGCCTCTTAAAGTTAGATATGGAGTATTTTACTTGTTTCAATTATTTATAGACTAATGCGTTGTATAAGGAAAGTTTTGGAATTACATGGTGATTGATCATTTTAATTATTGTTTTTCTTAAGTTAAAATATTGAAATTCTCCATCCAATTTGGAATTATTGATATATTATTAAATATTATAATGTGTGTGTGTGTGTGTGTGTATATATATATATATATAAATTTAGGACCCCAGCCTAATTCAAGCCGAGAGTACCTTTGCTCACGCTCGGATTGAATTTGATTTCAAGCCTTAACCTTTGGCTCGGGCCCGGCTTGGTCTCGGCTCGTATAAAGCTTGGTTTGAAAATTACTAAGTCAAGCTTACGAGTTGGCTTGGGCTCACTAACAATCCTATTAGCAATATATACATGTATTTTAATGCAAGTGGAACAAATATGAGTTTCTTATCCGATATATAATATATTGGATAAAAATGTATGGGTAAGAATTAAATATTTAACAAGTAACGAAATTATATTACTCACTTACTGATAAATAAGATATCGAATAGAAATATGTGGGCAATAAATAAATACTTAACAAGTAATGAGAGTATATTATTTACTAGATTGTTTGAAAATCTGAACTTCAAAGTTGATATTTTGTTTATTGTTAGTATAATGGCATTGTGGAGAACATATATTATCATATTATAGATTGTTTTAAAATGTGTAATTCAAAATTGATATTTATTAATATATAATTAGTACACTTTCATTATGGATTACACACATTAATTATTAACTTACTAATTTCTACACAAAGTAGGACCAATACAAATAATTTAACATATAATAATCAGTTTTTAATAGAATGAATATTTTTGTAGCGTGTCTTAGTTTTGATCATCTTTAGTATCTAATATATTAATTTAATCACTACTTTATTAATATTTATTTGATTATATCAAAAAAATATTAAGAAAAACAGTTTTGACAATTCATTATTTATAAAATTATATATTACATATAAAGAAAATAAAACTTCATATTTGACTTAATTTCAATTACAGGAGTCAAAGAACATGAACTTCTAATTATTATTTTCGACCACAATCTATGTCGTTGATAGCATTTTAGTTCCCAATTTATTAATTTTGACATCCGACTACCCATCCGTTGTCAAGTGTGACACTTCAGTCTATTTGACTATTTCCAGCAGAATCTTTAGAAATATTTCGTCCGAGCCAAGGTGAAAAGTGCACTTATTATGTAATGAATGAGAAGAACGTCATACGATAGGCCGCAAAGTGCACATACTATATGTAATGAATGAGAAGTGGGGGTGCACAAATGTCATAGGATATGGTGCAAATTGCACAACTTTTGACAAATTCGGACGGAATATTCGAAAAGATTCCGACAATGATGATCAAATGATTATGATGGAAAAATCACAATTTTGGTACCATAGGATAGAGCTAGTTTGTAATTGGTACCATGCTTTTCACTTATCTCACTTTCGTACTAAATTAATTTAATTTTCTCACTTTCGGTACCACCTTTAGTAACTTAACGGAATTTGACATGTACAAGGCACACAATTGTTACTTTTTGGCTTTGGGCGGAAAAAGGTATTATTTGGAAGGAAAGAATTGATTAAACGGATCAAATTTGACCAATTTTGTCATTTGAAGACCAATTTTTTAAGGTTTTTCTCATTTGAGCTCAAATTTTTCAATTTTTTCTTCCAATAACCATTTCTTCTTCCTTGAGCAGATCGGTAGTAGCAAACAAAATAATGCAATGCTATTGTGGGATGAAACTTTATTTGAGGACGTCAAAAATCATCAGGAACCCATTCCAAAGATTTCATAGTTGTGTTTATAGTGCTAGATGATATAAATTCTTCTCTTGGTATGACGCACCAAATGCCCCAAGGCTTTTGATGTGATATTCAAACTCCAACAATATAAGAGAGTTGGAGAATTATATTGTTCCAAATAAGCAACCTATCTTTGGAATAGGTTCTTGTCGATTTTTTATGTCCACAGATAAAGTTTCTTCCCTCACTAGCATTGCATTTCACTATTTCTTCTGCTACTACCTCTGTTCGAGGAAGAAAAATAGGAAGAAACCATGGTATTTTGAAGAAAAACTTGGAAATTTGAACCCAAATGAGCAAAACCACAAAAAATTGGTCTTAATAGAACCAACTTGGTCAAACTTGACCCATTTAATTGATTTTTTCCCTCCAAATCAGCCCTAGACATTACATTTTCCCTTTAAAGCCAAAACGTAATGGACATGTGCAAACATTAAGTTACTAGTTGCGGTTCCCAAAGTGAAAAAAAAAAAAAAACTAATTTGCTACCAAACGTGAGACAAGTGAAAAACGTGGTACCAACTACAAATTAACTCTATCTTACGGTACCAATTGCTTGATATGCCCTTCAAACTTGCAAAGGAAGATTTTGAATTCAAAACACGTAAGCACCGGCCAAGGCTATCTTTTTGGGGGGTAAAATATACATTCATGTTTTAACTTCCCACTTTTACTCCCACTAACATTGATAACTAATAACTTCTTGCATGTTTGCTGAAAAAGTATAACTTCCATGTTCTATCTTTGTAAATTAGATTTACTGTGCATGTAAAGGCTTATCTGGAAATATTATCCCTCCAAAAAATTCTCAAAGCAATGTTGATTGGCTTTGGAGAAAATCATCATCTGTGATTATCATGATCACCACCCATTTTGGTATTCCTAATGGCATGTGGCATGATAATTGTATCGTCCTTTTATCTTCCTATTTTGATCGTATACTGATTTTAATTAATTTTTGTTCAATCAATTTACAGACAACTCATCACATTCCTAACCTACGGTTTCTTTTTTTTTAAATTGCAGATCCACGCTTCACCCGGGTACCATCTCCAAGAACATGTACGTGAACTAATTAATTCTGAAATTGATTTGCTGGAATTTTAGATTTGAAGTTGAGTTTCTGTTGTAATTAGATAATTCCTTTGGCATTTTGCAGAATTAGGAGATTGTCAAATCAGGAGAAAAGTTCAAGAGAAAAAGTTTTCATATTAATGATGAAAAAGGAGAAAAAAGATAAGCACAAAGATGTTGAGCAGGAGTACACATGATGATTTAGGTATAGGCTTCAGTCAACAAACGGAGCCACTGTCACGCTATATATATGATGAGCACAAATATCCGATACTCTACTATTTAATGATCAACGGTCAAAAGTCCCAATATATTATTATTTTATGACAAAAATTCCTAATGAATCCGTGTATTTTTGATAAACGGGTTGGGTTATGATTCCGACCCTAATCACTGACCTGACGACCCAAATGTCAAAGGTTCAATAATTATTCAGCATGTGTCCAGGCCCAGCTAGCTAGCCCAAATGTCACATCAGGAATAGTGGTCGCCTCCTCTACTATAAATACTCATTTAAATTCATTTATATGGGGGGCTAACAATAAATTCACTCTCAATACTCTCCATATTTACTTCGTTGTTATTTTCTTATTCATATAGTTAGAGTATTTGGCCTCGTATTGTACAAAGCAAACACTTATTTTATAATTCTTTTTGAACTACGTTTAGACTTGATCCTATTCAATTAGGTACGTAGGCAGCTTGATTTCGTCAAGTCCAGTTTATAATCTAGTTTGATAGTTATCCTAATTTGACCCATTTGGGTTGTCGGTTTGATTCGAGTTAGTACAACGATAATCGAGCTAAATCAATATCACTTGCATCAGACTATAGATTTTAAGTTCTTCTTTATCTCTATGTAAGATACATTTATCCCTGCTGCTTGGATACCTTGAAGCTTGAGTGTTCGATCATAGGCTTTGCTTAGTCATATATTGGCTTTTAATTTTTCTTTTCTGTTTGTTCTTTCTCTCTAAGTTTATGTAATTTATGATCTGGTATGTATTTCCTATAAGAAACATGTAGTGTTAAAAAAATCTGTATATATATATAGGGATAATTACACTGGACATACCTGAGGTATTGCGAAACTACAAAAAACATCCCCTAGTTCAATAAATTACATCTAACATCCATTCCGTTTTCGCCGTCTAACATTGAGCACCTTCCGTTAGGGTTCCGTTAAATTCTTAGGTGAATTTCCAAAAATACCCCTGACTTTTTCTGGACCAAAAGACCAAACTTTTATCGGACTATTATACCCTTTTGATGTTATTTGTAATATTTTATAAAAGTATAGGTGTTATATGTAATGTTGTGGATGTAAAGTATATAAATAATTATTTATAATTGAAAATTATTATCAACAAAATTAAAAAATTATAAATTATTAAAATGATAAAATAAAAATATTAATATATAATAGTTTATATAAATAAATTTAAAATTTGTATTTTAATTAACTAAATTTCTTATTAATATATTAATTTATAAATATTGTATTTTAATTAACTAAAATTAATTACTTATTAATATATTAATTTATAAATAAATAAGAAAGTAAAGGAAAAAAAAAGAAAAAAAAAAGGGGGGGTGGTGGGTGTCGTCTTCTCCACCCCACCCCCCACGCAGCACACACACACACAACAGTACACACACACAAAAAATTACACACAGTCACACATACATTACACGCACACTGCACACACACACAATTACACGCACACACACACAATTACACGCACACACACAGAGACACACACACACACAGAAACACACACAATCACACACACAGTCACGCACACACACAAACACACAATTACACACACACGCACACGCGCACACACACACAAACATACATATATACATATACATATACATATATATATATATGTATTTTTCTTTTGGGTTTATTTTTTTATTTTAAAATTGGTATTAGAAGTAAATATAGAGAGGTAAAGGGCCAATTTTGGTAATTACGCTTGTTTTAATTTTTTTTGTTTTTTTTTTAAAAAAAAAAATATTCAGTAAGGGTATTTCAGTCTTTTGTCACTTTCCATCCATTTTTACATCATTACATGAAAATCTTGGATGTTAGATGTAATTTATTGAATTAGGGAATATTTTTTGTAATTTCGCAATACATGTCCAGTGTAATTATCCATATATATATATAGATGTATTATGTATATATATGGTGTAAATCCTTTTGGTGTTATTCAATTTTGTTCCTGTGTAAAGCGACTTTATCGGACTATTTTGCTTCGGACCTTTTGCATTAAACTCGCATATTCTATCACGGCTGCTATTCTTTTTATATGCAATATTTTCTATCTTTTTTAGTGTGATTGTTGAGGATTAAGTTGTTTTAGATTACTTGGTTTTGGTTTTTTGCTCTTTTATCTTCTTCAATGTTTTAAGTTGTTAAGTTTTAGGGATAATTACACTCACTCCTCAATGATGGGGTAATTACACAAAACTCTCCTCACTGATTCATAATTACGAACACACTCCTCATGTTAAATCTTACAAATAGACCCACTGTAAATTGCACCCCAGTGTGTGTAACAATTCTTACAATTGCACCCACTGTAAACCTTACAAATAGACTCCCGGAGAGGGTGTGTTTGTAATTATCAATTAGTGAGAGAAGGTTTGTGTAATTATCTCATCATTGAGGGGGGTGAGTGTAATTATCCCTAAGTTTTATGATGTACAATTTTTTATTGGATTTCTTTTGTTCTTTGTCTTGATTGCGATGTCTTGCTCTACACTCTACACTCTACATAAATTTAATGTGAAATATGGATAAATGAATTTAAAAGTTGAAATACTATGAAATAAATTTTACTTGAAAACTTAATATTATTTATTTTGATTTTAATATTTACTTTCATTGCATACGCATCGAATGTGTTCCGACCGCTAGTTTATATTATGTGCACGTATTGGAAGATCGATATCAGAGTGGTTAAAACTAAATATTTAATACAACTCCAAGTAGCCTCTTATTTAAATTTGACAATGAAACAACTGTATGTGTAGACAAATTAATGGTGATTCATATATAAAAACAGCATAAAAATTACAAAGTACTAGAAATACAAAAACATGAGTTTCTTTCATAGTAAAGCAAAGTCCCTATACTAACAATTGCACTGCCAGTGCTGGCTTTGGCTCCAACGAGACCGGATCTGAGCTAGAATTTTCCTAAATTTACTTGATTTTGGTATCCCCTTTAATTTATTGGCCTATAAGCAGCTGGTGGGTTCGACAACCCTGGTCGCCGTTCCCCCCGCGTTGGCACAAAAAGCAGTGGCTGCCTTACCTCTGTAAGTGAGGTTAATTTTATCCAACCTAATTCCACTGCATGGATGCGTTTTACTACAGTCAAATTTTACTGCAACTTGTGTAGATGATGTTCCATGTATATCTTGATACTTTACGTTGCTAATTCTCACTCCTGACGCCTGTCAAAGAATGTCAATTAATCGTTGCGTATAAATAGTTGAGAATTTTCTAGGGAGTGTGAGAAGCAGTGTACGTAGTGTTACTATAATGTATATGGACGTACGGATGTAATAATTTCTATTGGTTGTAACGTACCTGGTCAGGACAATTTTTATGGTGGGGGCAATAATTTTGGTCAATAATAATAGGGTTTCGGACATTAACCATGGCCGCATCCTGGAAAAGAACACCTCTAACGAAACCATTGCTCGGCCTTGCCCATGTCTTTATCCTCAAACCATTATCGGTTCCGGTGAATGTAACCGTTTTAACCGTCACATTTTGTACACCTGCTTCTTGCAAATCCCATCCAAGACTCCCTATGCTGTAAATATATATATATATATATATATATATATATATATTGTACATATTTATTACTGATTTAGCATAGCATTTAGAAAACTATAGCCGACACAAGTAATTGATCAGAATATATCTATCTAGTTTGTTCTAAGAGAATTTCTAAAACCATTGATTTGAAACATATGACGATATATAGCTAGTTAGTCATAGAGAAATGCAAACTTATTTCTATGAACTTTTACCAACATTTTTACCAACTTTGTTGTTGATAGTATTTGTTTTTAACAGGAATGAATTTCAAATGTAATAGAATATTTGTAATATTTCATGTTAGTACATATATACCTTATTCCATGACCAGGCCCGCATGATATGTTTTCGATCCACAAGTTGGAGTTGCCGGGACCTATAGAAACACAGTCATCTCCTGTGCCGATGTGAGAGTTCATAATACTAACTCCTGATGACCGCTCTAAATGAATGCCGTCAGTGTTTGGACTGTTTCCGGGTGCTGTGATCTTCATATTAACAATTTTCGCATTCTGGCATCTATCAAATAGAACGTGAAACGTTTGACTGTTCAACGAGGTTAATCCGTTAACAATTATGTTCTTTGAATTGTAGAACGCCAGTGACTGCAATAAAAACAAAATGAAAGAATTAGATTAAAAAAAGTTAAAGAAAATACTATGTGCATGACTGGAATTAATTAGGAGATGTTAATTATATTAAGTACTCATGCAAACTCAAACTTAAGTACCTACCCTAGCGTTTATGTGAGCAGATGTTGCTTCGTTTGATTAATAATATATACCGTTTATTGTCAAAAAAAAAACTTAAGTACCTACCCTAGCTCCCTTAGGACAACTCTTGCCGGAATTCTTACAAGCCCACAATTTTGTCCCCTGAGCATCTAGGGTTCCGCCATATATAGAAACTCCGGTGACCCTTTCAAACCTCAACCAGCTGCCGCTTTTTGCAATAACATTGTAATCAGATGGAGCTACCAGAGTCCCATCGATCCGCATAGTTATTGCAGTATTTTTGCATAATCTGCCATTAAAATATGCATTTCGTAGCAGGTACTTTCCCGTGGCACGTATATGGTGGCCGGTTTAGGGCAGCGCAGGCTGCACCCCATGCACTTAGAAAAGCGTTTGTGCAATCGGATTTTCCATCAGATTTTGCTCCGAAAGTCTGTACGTTGAATGTGGGGTTGGCTGCAAGTGATGGTGATGAGCAGTAGAAGTAGGTTAAAATGAGAATTTGGATCATTTTTCTGCCGACTATTGTCTATCTTTCTTGGTAATTTGTGTGTGTTTGTATGTTTGAAATGGTTAAGGAGGTAGGTATTTATAGGCCTCAATTTGGAATGCTGGAGATAACTAACAAAAACTGTTTTTAGCTGGCAACAAGAATTATTTGGCACATTTTATAATTGTATGAAATATTTTATTGCAGGATTTACGGAGGAAACCAGTGGGTCAAGGGTTAAACTTGAAATCTCTAATGGATCAGATTGAGTTTTGTTCCATTAAATCTAATTAAATCAGAGAATTCACACTTGTCATGATATATTGGATTAATTCACACTATAAGAAGAAACAATACCATGAAATGATCACATGAGCAATTGAAAAAGGAAAGTGTGTGTGCCACAATTAGTAATTGGTCGAATCTCGTTAAAGTGAATATTCATGAACTAGCATTCTCTTTAAGTTTCCATTGTCAACGAATGTATGCAAGTCAAGAAAAGGAAGGCATAAATTTAGGTTGATTTTCTTTTCTTTTCTTTTTAAATTCTAGACAAAGGGATACCTTCACCCAACAAATCCGGATCGATAATTTTAAACATGGGTCACACAAACCCTATATTCCAAATAAGTAGAGAAATGTCATAACTTGAGACCCTGAACCGACCTGATCGGGTTTAGCTTAATCGGGTCGGGTTTTTGGGGGTCAATAAAGGGTCGGGTTTATACCGAACCAAACACCACAAATCGGTTCGGGA
The DNA here is from genome assembly GCA_019426215.1 of Buddleja alternifolia. Lineage (NCBI taxonomy): Eukaryota > Viridiplantae > Streptophyta > Magnoliopsida > Lamiales > Scrophulariaceae > Buddleja > Buddleja alternifolia. The sequence continues at coordinate 26,707,474 of CM033403.1, forward strand.
TCGGGTTCAAGCTTTTAGTCTGTTTGGTTAATTCAAGGTCCGAACAACCCGAGTTTAAAAAATATATATATATATAGTCAAATGACCTTGGTTATATTCTTTGTTTGTAACCCTTTAATCAGAATTGTTAATGTTCACCAAAAAAGAATTGTTGTGAATAAGTATTAACCCGAATGTCAATGTACACCAAAAACTTCATTCCCAAAAATTTCAACCATTTTTTAATAATAATGCAGAAACCCCAAGACCGAATAACATCGAACCTGATTAAACGCGTAAAACGGTTCGGTATAGGGTAGTAATATGACTAACCCGAACAATCCAAAACGGACGTCACCCCTACTTGTGACAGCCTGAGATTGACACAAGACCTTCATATGAAAATTAAAGCTGATACCACTTGCTAACAAAAGTTTTGGATGAATTTATGTTAATTTGGCATTTTGTTTTAAACCATAAAGTGATCAGGCGAAATTAAGGGGGACATAATGGATTGAAACTTCTCTGTTGCTAGCTTGAGCTACTTAATTACTCTCAAAATTTTCATTTATTTGAAAGGAAAAGGAAATTTATTTAATTTCCTGTTTCTATGTTTGCCAAACAAAACAATGACACGACATTCCTTCTCTTTCCTCAGACATCTTAGGTGACATAGAGTTTAAAGGAGAACGCCATGTCTGGCTGGCAAGAATTTTTCTTGGATTCCTCCATGCTGATCTTTTTAGCACTTACTATGTACGATGATTGAGAGATCCCAGTCGCCTATTTTCTCTATCTCGGTGGATCTTTATTCCGAGAACCATGATGCTTTCTCATATACTCATGGAGAATTGTTGTCAAAAACAATGCTTTCGTTGTTTACAATATTCCTACATCATTACAATGAGTAGGATGTTGTCCACAAACACACTAGGAACGTTATAGCACTTCCACTGACCTTCTTATGCACACACAATTCCACAACGTTTTTAATAAAACCATATCCTTTATGACTTCATCGAAAGCAAGTTCCATCTTTCAGAAGCTTACTTGAGTCCACAACTGGATCTCTAAATTTACATACCAAATGTTTGCTTACTAGATGTGAAACCTTCAGTTGATCCATATAGATCTCTTCCTCTATTTTCATTAAGAAAAGCAATTTTCACATCCATCTACCAGATTTCATAATCATAGTAGGCAGGTATGGCTAGAAAATCCTAATACACTTTAGCATCGCTACTGGGAGAAGATTTTCTCATAATCAGTCTTTGCCTTTGAGTATAACCCTTCGCCACCAAGCGAGCTTTGCGAGGAACTACTCACCGTCAATTACAAGCTTTCACTTGTAGATCCACTTACACCCAATGGGCCGCACGCCCTTGGGTAGGTTCACCAAGATCCACACCTTGTTGGAGTGTGGAGTACATTTCAGATTTTATGACTTCTAGTCACCTTCCCAAATAGACATTAGATGTCGCCGTCTTTGGATTTGAATCTAAGGGGAGGACCTCTTCATTTCTCTTTAGAAGATACATACCACTCAGGTTTCTCGAGACCCTATCCTTCTCAAAGGAGGACTGTTGGGACAACTTTTAGATAATTTTGATGATAACTCTAGGCACCCTGTTAGACCCCACTATGTAATTTTATATTTATAAAAACTCAAGTTGTAAGGATTAGTTTCGAGGTGAGTTAACTCAACTATTGCAGGCGACTAGCAGAAGTTAAGACAAGTCTTAGTGAAGCCTTACTTTGACTGCTAAGATGACTATCAG